>JAINUV010001338.1:0-35714 GCA_020205505.1 Panax japonicus
TAATATAGTATTTTGCATAGTAAAATCTTTTTATATAAAACAGAATACTTTTATAAAGATATTTATTTTATTAAACAATAATTATAATATATTATATTTTATTATGCATAGTATTTGCATAGTGCCTGCATAGTATTTACATGGTAAAATCTTTTTATATAAAACAGAATACTTTTATAAAGTTATTCGTTTTATTAGATTATAAATAGAATATATTATATATTATTGAAAAAGATTTTGTTTTATTAGAATATTTTATTAAATCAATCTGACCGTCCGTTTAAAAGTGAATCAATCTGGACCGTTCATAAATTAGTCACTATTCAATCTATTCTCCTATAAATAGAAGTGCATTCCTTCATTATTTTTTATGAATTCACTGAAACTCTAGGGAGAGAAATTATAGAGAGAAAGAAGAAAAGTATTCTGCTACTTTACTACTCCTATATCCAGTTCTTCTTTATAAGGTAAGGGGTATTATTTCTTTCATATTCATGAAGAGAACTTTTGCTATTCCATTCTTTATTATTTTATTGGAATAACCTGTATACGGGGACTACCCGATACTTGCTGAAATTTTTCTGTTATTCCATTCCTTATTATTTTGTTGGAATAACTTGTATATGCAAAGTACCGCATACATGGTGAAATTCATCTGTTATTTCATTCTTTATTATCCTGTCAGAATAATCTATCTGTGCATTTATGCATGACCTGGTTCCATCATTTATTATTCTGTTGGAATATCCTATCGGTGCGGATTACGCCTGACCTGGTTCCATTATTTATTATTATGTTGGAATAACCTGACTGTGTGGTCTATCGCATGCATGGTGAATTCTATTATTATTCCATTCTTTATTATTCTGTCAGAATATCCTGTCTGTGCATTTACGCATGACCTGGTTCCATCATTTATTATTTTGTTGGAATATCCTTTCGGTGCGGATTACGCCTGACCTGGTTCCATTATTTATTATTTTGTTGGAATAACTTGTCTGTGCGATGTATCGCATGCATGGTGAATTCTGTTGTTATTCCATTCTTTATTATTTTGTCGGAATATCCTATCTGTGTGTTTATGCATGACCTTGTTCCATCTTTTATTATTTTGTTGGAATATCATGTCGGTGCGAATTACGCCTGACCTTGTTCCGTTATTTATTATTCTGTTGGAATAACCTGTCTGTGCAGTCTATCGCATGCCTGGTGATTTCTTTTGTTATTCCATTCTTTATTATACTCAGTTAAATAGAGTTTAGGCTTTTATACTCCATGAAATTAGTGGAATATCCTTGATATTTGCGCTTCATCCAGTATCTTTTCATGGAAATATTCTTCTGAGCATTCTTGAGTTTTACCCCACAAAGCAGTATCATGTTGACAATTTGGACGTTATTGGTTCCTGGATAAACTAATTCTTGAACTTGTTTTATTGCATTCTTATATCATTGTTATCATCCTCATGCTTATATTGTGATGAAAGTCATCTCTGGCTTACGTGCATAGATGGACTTAGTATGATTATGTCTAGGGATCATTCGGTATAATCATGCCCTGTAATGTTATAAATGATGTGGTAAAAATCCTTAGTGGCATGTAATACATTGATGCACAGTTTTTGGTATGATTAAAACCAGGGATTATACGGTATAGTAATGACCATTGATGATTTAATGAATATCCTTAGCCGTGGTACAGGGATGATTAGATGACGTGGTTTATTTATTAAGCTGAGTCTCAGCGATAAAAAATAATGAAAACATTTTAAATCATAGAAGATAGTAGATTTTATTCTCTACTTGACTCTTCTAATGGATTGCTTGTTCCGCTGCAGTTAAATTTGATGTATATTGTATTTTATCAGTTTAACATTTTTGAAGACTAATGATAATTTATTCTGCATTATCTTAGTCATAATATTTCTTACTGAGCTAGTTGAGCTCACCCTTTCTTTCACAGTTCTCTTCAGGAAATGAGAACGGAGCCGGGACTAGTCAGGGAACGGAGTGATGGTCCGAGATGGTGTATTAGTAGTCCTCACTATTCTGTAAAATAGTGTGATAATAAATGTAATGAGGACACTATTTGAGAGTGTATATTGTCTAGAAGGCAATATTCATGTTTAAACTCTCAGTTATGTCTTGTAGTATTTTACACGACAGTTGTATAATTAAGGTTTTATTTGTATTTTGTACCATGTATTTGGTGACTTAAGATGGGTGATGTATACCTATTTTGGGAGCATCACAGTTGGTATCAAAGCTTAGGGATATGATCCCTGGCTGAGATGTGAGACAAGAACTAGGAGGGGAGAGACGGGGAATTCCTTCGCTAGTATGACCTACCTAAGTTTATTTGGTATTTAATTGGTCGGTTAAAATATAGGGGTAATATGCGTTATGTTAATTAACCCTTGTTTTGTGGCAGTATTTGAAAATGGCATCCGAGAATGTTGAGAATGTCAATGGAGCACAGGAGACCGTTGAGTCTCCACAGATCAATAATTAGGACAATGTGCAACAAGATGGTGATAATCCTCCTGTAAACAACAACACTGATCAAATGACGAACGACGCTAAGTTTAGGAGTTTCTTAGAATTCATACAACATCAGGTGAAGGCGGCTCCTGTCCAAAATGCAGGTGGAAACATTGACAACTCTCGGACGATCACCGCTAAGCAGTTCACGGAGCTAGGACCACCAGAGTTTTTTAGAGAGCCAAAACCACTTAAGGCGGAGACGTGGATAAAGCAAATCAACAAGATATTTGATGTCTTGGGATGCTCCGAGGAGCAAAAGGTTCCTTTTGCCACCTTCATGTTTCGTGCAGAAGTAGATTACTGGTGGGAATCTGTAAAGCGTACTCAACCTGCCGCACTGAATATGTCTTGGGAGAAGTTCCAAGAGTTGTTCAACGACAAGTACTTTCCAGAAAGTATTTGTCACATGAAGGAGGTAGAGTTCATCAAACTTGAACAAAACAATATGACTGTGGCGCAGTACGAAGCTAAGTTTACCGAGTTGTCTCAATTTGCGTCCCACTTGGTTGATAATGAGGAGAGAATGACGCTGATGTTTATAAGAGGTTTGAAACCCGAGATACGTTAATACCTTATCTCTCATAAATTGTGTTTGTATTAAAATGTTGTGAATAGAGCTCAGTTATTGGAGCGCGATAATGAGTCAACCTAACCAAGAGAGAGCAGCCGACAAGGAGATAATACTAGTGGTAGCAGTCATCGAAGTGGTGACAACAGACGTGGAGGGAATCAATGTAACACCCCCTTCCTGAAAAGGAAAGGGAGGTCACGTGCAAAGCACAACAAACCTCAAAATAAGAAAACAGAGCACTAACAACCTCAAAACATTAATAGTGGTGATCCATTAATAGCGCACTAAATACAATTATCCAAATAGAGTCAAAATAATCAAACTTAAAATTTAAAACAACCTAGATGGTCAAGGGCAACTCTCTCATCACACTAGCTAGCCCTGAATCACCCCTGCAAACCTGCCGGAAGAAAAACACAGCATGAGCCAATTGCCCAGTACGGATACAGATATACAAAAGATATACAACTAAAATAAAAAATCAACTGAGACAAAATATTGCCTCTAACAAAATAAAATTTCTGAAGATTTGAATAGAATATATTTGAACCAACAGAATTAATGAAACAGACAGAATATTAAAGAAATAACGAACTGAAGTAACTAATCCGATGAATTGAACTGAACAGAAGCCAACAACTAATACAATAAAATAATAGGCTGAAACAAATGGCTGGGGTTATTTCATACCGATTGAGCTCAGAAATATACATTGCCACATAGGCAAGTCAAAACAATGCCACACAGGCAAGTCAAAATAATGCCACACAGGCAAGTCAAAACCATGCCACACAGGCAAGTCAAATGTTGCCACACAGGCAAGTCAAAACCATGCCACACAGGCAAGTCAAATGATGCCACACAGGCAAATCACACATTGGACCGCGAATCCAAATGTATGCAAATCGGATAGGTGTGTTTGGCACAACATCACCAATCCGCAGAACAGAAAACTAGGGTTAACCCATACGCCTCCCACAACAAAACATCAAACGGCCCACTTCCTCCGGAGCCCAAAACGGAGACGCCGTGGACTAATCACACCGCCACGGAAAGTGTCATGTCTCTCGTGCCAAGACGACATGCCTGTGGTACCCCCACAGGTGGTTATAGCTCAGGTATACCCTACGGTATATTCTAACAAAAATATCATGTCACAACACATGCGACAAAATACCAACAAAAGGGTTCTATATGTACATGTTGAACCAAATTAAATTATAATCACAAGGTTTCAAAAAGAAGGTAGCAACATGTACCGCTCTATAATTATCGAAATAAATATTAGACATGATAACCTCATTCAAAGAGTACAAATGCGAGTTATATGGATCAACTCCAAAATGAAACTAATATACTTATTTCACAAGAAACAATTATGTGAAATAATAACGAAATTCGAACAAGCGACAAAACGAACAAATCAAATTTAACAAGAGTATCGCAGAAAGAGTACGGAATCCGTACCTGATACTTCCAAACCATTTATAGCACACTCTACAAAATCTTATCCTCAATTGTCAACGATATCAAATACGAAACGTTATTCACCACCTAAACATATTCACCTCAAATTAAATATAATCCAACTCATAAACTCCAAAATAATTTGTTATTCATTCAAGGTACATTTAATCATCACCTTAAATCAATTATTAATATTCCAAAATTTATATTCTTAAAAATGACTCGTTAAATTACTTCTGTTCGAACTAATACACAATTTAACAAACAAAAATGTAAATTACCAACTGTAAGTTAAATTACTAATTTCAAATTACAAATTTACTTATTCCAAAACTATTTTTATTATTATTATTATTATTAAATATTTGTTACTAATTCAGACTCACATATTATATTGTTAAATAATGTTAACATTTATTCGTGCTTAACAAGGAACAAATCAGAAAACCACATCAAGATTGTATAGGCAAATGTGGATTTAATTTAATAGGTGTTGCCTGAACCGTTCCAATCAAGGAGACTTGCAGGAATATGTATATATATATCAATCAAGATTAATTATGTTGCTATCACATTAATTAGTTCAGTACTCTGCCACAAGTCAATAAAGCTACCCACATTAACCAATATATTCAATTTCCAACAACAGTATACAAATTGAATATGTTTCTTTTGACTTTCTTACGATTCATTGACATTCTACATAATAGTTCTATCCGATTTTTAAAAAAAAAACAAAGAATAATAACTTACCAAGGGATCTTGCCAATTATCAAGTCTGCCGAATTCTCTGCTTTCGTTCTTATGTCGCGACGGCTACTTCTCTTCTCCTTTTTCTCAGTTTTTATAACGAAGGAATATTAGGTTTAGATATAATGGATTTATTAATTAATAGATTTTATTATTATCAACATATAATAGTAGTCCAAATAATTAAATACAATTTGATTCAAAGCCCAGTTAAATATTTAAACATAAACTTTAAAAAATGTTATTTATTTATTAAAAAATATCGGTGTATTACAACTCTGATTCGGAACTCCAACGACCGAGAAAGAGAAGAAAGGAAGGAAAGCCACTAACTCAATCCACATAAATTAAATGACTACTTTGACCCAAATAAAAAAAATGCAAAGTCCAATCAATATGTTTTAAGAATTTAAATTTAATATTATTATTATTATTATTATTATTATTTTGGGATATTACATTACCTCCCCCTTAAAAAGGATTCCGTCCCCGGAATCAAAAGAATGGAAAATACCTAATTATCAAAAAGATGCAGATATTCCGCTCGAATAAATTCCTCTATCTCCCAAGTAGCTTCCCGCTCCGAATAATTTTATCACAAGACTTTAACAAAAGGAATTATCTTCCTCAAATTTTAATTTAATCAGTTATTTAATTATCTACTAAAAGAATTTAATTTCCAAACAAAATAAGGAAGAAAAGAGGGAAACAAAATCATTTACCTTTTTCAATTTAAACACAACTGTATAAGATAAAATCAATTAATATTTAATTATTAATAAAATAATATGGGTTATTACATTTTTCACCCCTTAAAAATAATTTCGTCCTCGAAATTCAAATAAGCTACAAAAAAATAATTTAGTTACGACGTAGCGCCGCTATTTGTAACGATCAACGCGGGTAAGTCAGTCCACACAATTGTCCACGTACTCGTAAAAGATTCGTCAGCTATCGTGTCAAGCTTTGGTAAGGTTCTTCGCGTTAAATCACATGATCCACTGTTGATGCGGGCCGTCGCTAATATCTTTGAGTTTAATTCTTGTAAACGTACTCTTCGGAACATAATTCGAAATCACAAAAAAAATTCTTCATCTAAAAACGATTCGAATACCCAAAATATTTAAAATCGTCTCTAATTCGTAAAACGTTTATATTCCACACATGACAAAGATATAACAAATTATTTTTATTTAATTTTACATAAATTCACGCAAAACTCTAAAGACATCAGATAACCAAAATAACTATGCAAACCATATTACCAACTCTCCCCAAGTCCTCAAGAGCTTCAAAATATCTCATCCTTAATTTGAACTATTCACCAAATAATATTACACCAAAGAATATACTACTAATATCTCTTTATCACCAGCTCCCCTAAGTCCTTAAGAGTTTCAAAACATCATAACCTCAAATCAAATTAGTTCTCAAATATTATTACACCAAAAATATACTACAACTAAGATCTCTCCATCACCATACCAAACTCCAAATCATATATCCTACTATCTGAATAAACAAACGATAGCTTTCAAAATCTTTTAAAGATTCATCACTTATTGTATATTTAATCATTCAATAAATCAATCATTCTCTTAATGAAAACCTTAACCCAACAAATTCCAAGATCTGCTCATACTATCACTCAAAATTTCATATAAGATAACTCCAATATTCTACTAGAAAATAATTGCAAAATTCATGTACTCCAAAAGATCAATCTAATTACCTCGAATCTTTACAACAACTCAAAATTACAAGGGATCCTCTGTACTTAATAGTTTTCACTTTATAATATTATCTCACCGATTCACATACCTCAAATTATTCACAACTTAACAAAAATTAGAATCTAACCCAAATAAAATCCTCAATTCCAAAATCATAATAATTTGTAATTACCTGAAATAACTCTAACAAATAATTCTTCAATATCAAAACTCGATGATACAAATACTCATATCATAATCGTATAATCATTTCTTAACTGTACAAAATATCCAATCACGATCACCATCACATATTTATTCTCCTTAATGATATCCAATCACAATCCTTAACTAATATTATTGCTTCAATGCATAACATTAAAAATCTTAACAATGTATCTCACATTTCTCAAATCAACTACAACTCGATGAGAGAATGACACTTGGTTAAAATCAAGACCAACCAAACAAAAAAAACAAAATCGAATAAAATTCCTACGACGTCTACCCAGTGATTTACCCACAACTCACAGGTCAAACCTAAATAGGTTTTCTACAAGAAAGAACCTAAGCTCTGATACTATCTCTGTAACACCCCCTTCCCGAAAAGGAAAGGGAGGTCACGTGCAAAGCACAACAAACCTCAAAATAAGAAAACAGAGCACTAACAACCTCAAAACATTAATAGTGGTGATCCATTAATAGCGCACTAAATACAATTCTCCAAATAGAGTCAAAATAATCAAACTTAAAATTTGAAACAACCTAGATGGTCAAGGGCAACTCTCTCATCACACTAGCTAGCCCTGAATCACCCCTGCAAACCTGCCGGAAGAAAAACACAGCATGAGCCAATTTCCCAGTACGGATACAGATATACAAAAGATATACAACTAAAATAAAAAATCAACTGAGACAAAATATTGCCTCTAACAAAATAAAATTTCTGAAGATTTGAATAGAATATATTTGAACCAACAGAATTAATGAAACAGACAGAATATTAAAGAAATAACGAACTGAAGTAACTAATCCGATGAATTGAACTAAACAGAAGCCAACAACTAATACAATAAAATAATAGGCTGAAACAAATGGCTGGGGTTATTTCATACCGATTGAGCTCAGAAATATACATTGCCACATAGGCAAGTCAAAACAATGCCACACAGGCAAGTCAAAATAATGCCACACAGGCAAGTCAAAACCATGCCACACAGGCAAGTCAAATGTTTCCACACAGGCAAGTCAAAACCATGCCACACAGGCAAGTCAAATGATGCCACACAGGCAAATCACACATTGGACCGCGAATCCAAATGTATGCAAATCGGATAGGTGTGTTTGGCACAACATCACCAATCCGCAGAACAGAAAACTAGGGTTAACCCATACGCCTCCCACAACAAAACATCAAACGGGTTCTATATGTACATGTTGAACCAAATTAAATTATAATCACAAGGTTTCAAAAAGAAGGTAGCAACATGTACCGCTCTATAATTATCGAAATAAATATTAGACATGATAACCTCATTCAAAGAGTACAAATGCGAGTTATATGGATCAACTCCAAAATGAAACTAATATACTTATTTCACAAGAAACAATTATGTGAAATAATAACGAAATTCGAACAAGCGACAAAACGAACAAATCAAATTTAACAAGAGTATCGCAGAAAGAGTACGGAATCCGTACCTGATACTTCCAAACCATTTATAGCACACTCTACAAAATCTTATCCTCAATTGTCAACGATATCAAATACGAAACGTTATTCACCACCTAAACATATTCACCTCAAATTAAATATAATCCAACTCATAAACTCCAAAATAATTTGTTATTCATTCAAGGTACATTTAATCATCACCTTAAATCAATTATTAATATTCCAAAATTTATATTCTTAAAAATGACTCGTTAAATTCCTTCTGTTCGAACTAATACACAATTTAACAAACAAAAATGTAAATTACCAACTGTAAGTTAAATTACTAATTTCAAATTACAAATTTACTTATTCCAAAACTATTTTTATTATTATTATTATTATTATTAAATATTTGTTACTAATTCAGACTCACATATTATATTGTTAAATAATGTTAACATTTATTCGTGCTTAACAAGGAACAAATCAGAAAACCACATCAAGATTGTATAGGCAAATGTGGATTTAATTTAATAGGTGTTGCCTGAACCGTTCCAATCAAGGAGACTTGCAGGAATATGTATATATATATTAATCAAGATTAATTATAAGCGGTCAAACTAAGCCCCTCGAAGTCTGACATGGGTTTTCTGGGTTTGAGCAAGAACAACAAGAACACCTATAGCGACGGTTCTGTCGCTATAGGGCCCCTTTAACGATAGTTAAAATAGAAAATTAATTATTTTAATTAAAAAATTGAAATAAATAGTTTTTAATTATTAAAAATATATAATAAACTATGAAAAATTATTCTAAAGTCTGAAAAATAGTTTTTAATAAATTTTGGGTATATTTCAAAAATATTTAATATTTTTGGAATATAAAAGGTATTTATTTATTTAATTAAAATATTAAATAAATTATTAAAAATGGTTTTAATTCATGAAAAATCATAAAAATTTATATTTTGATATTAGAAAATATTGTAAGTTATTTTTGATGAATTTTAATATATTCTGATGAATTTCATTAATAATTTATTATTAATGGTAATTAATTTATTTAATAAATATATTAAATAAATTATAGAAAAATTGAATTAATGTTTTAAAAATCATATAAAAATGATTTAAGTTCAGTTTCGGGAATTTAAAACCCTAATTCGGTATATTGAACCCTAAATTGGGGATTTAAGTATAACGTATATGGTTTTTGTATTAATCACAACCCTAATTAGGGATAACCATAATTAATTAATTATAAATTCTAATAATTAGAAACCCGAATTATTAGGAACCCTAATTTGTAAATATGAAACCCTAATTGGTACATATGTAATTTTAATTTTTAATTATGAAATATTAATCCTAATTTTTTTTAATCCTAGTGTGATTTGAAAATAATATTATAATTAGGAAGCCCTAATTATAATTAAGAAATCAAGATTTTTTATTTTAAAATCTAATTAGAAAATCTTAGAAAATTAATTTACAAAATCTTTAGGGTTAAACCATAAACCCTAAGGGTTAAAACCTAAACCCTAAGGGTTTTGGAAATTGATAATCAAGCCATTAAAATTTTATGTACAATGACCAAAATGAACTTTTAGTATATTTTTAATATCTAACTTGCAAATCTAGCAAATATTAGAGTTGGAAACCTAATTGCTTGACTTTGTGACATTAAAATATCATCAAATTCACCTCCAATTGACAGCAAGATCAGATTGTTCATGTATCTATGTGATATATATAGATTTGGGAGAGAGAAAATCACTTAAATTGCTCATTTTTCTCTCTTGCTCTCACCAACCATTTCTCTCAACCAAACCCCATGAATTCTAAGATAGATCAGTCACATTATCAGCCCTTAGATCACCCAAGAACATATTGGAGATTAAAGACAAAAATCTAGAACATAAAGGTATAAACCCTATGTTTCATTTTGATCTTGTATGCTTTGTAAACTTTTGTGTTTAAGTGTTTAAAAAGCTGTTAGATAATGTTTTATGATGATCTATGTTGTATAACATAGATCCATAGCATCAAAATGCTTTGAAATTAAAGTTTTATAAAACTGCACAAGAACATGGTTTGTGGTCTGATAAGCTAATGTCAGGATCCACAGATTCGTGTATATTTATGATTTTTGTTTTTTGATGTTTTGGATTGGTAGTCTGGTATGATTTCATGGTTCTTCTAGTGAAATTAGAGTCATTTAATGTTTAGATTTTAATTTATAATCGGTCAAAGTCGGTTGACCGACCTTGATCGGGTACAATCTGGGTAACCTAGAAAGCTATGAACAGTGTCTGACATGATTTTTGAACGTCCAAATCTGTCAAGTTGTATGTTGTTTGTTGATGTTGTTGTATACATGTTATAGCCTGCTAGATGTAGTATAAATCCATGCCTTAAAACCCCTTAAATAAGAACTATGTTGGATATAGGAGATGGTCAAAGTAGTCATCTGTTGATTTATATATGTTCCTTGTCATGTATACTACGAGTATAAACCAAGATATCACATAAAGCATGAGCTAAACCCCTTAATAATTGAACTTGAAACTACTCACTCGGACTGCCTGGGTTTCTGGAAAACCCAGGAGCTGTCTGACAATGATTTTGGTTGTCAAGAATTTCATGTTGTGTTCTTGTATGAACAAATTGATGATTGATTCGTGTAGTGTTACATAAACACTACATACTCAACGTTTAAGCAAGCCCAGAAACATTTTGGATTGGAAATTATAAGTGGTCAAACTAAGCCCATCGAAGTCTGACATGGGTTTTCTGGGTTTGAGCAAGAACAACAAGAACACCTATAGCGACGGTTCTGTCGTTATAGGGCTCCTTTAACGACAGATAAATTAAAAAATTAATTATTTTAATTAATAAATTAAAATAAATAATTTTTAATTATTAAAAATATATAATAAACTATGAAAAATTATTTTAAAGCCTGAAAAATAGTTTTTAATTATTTTGAGTAAATTTCAAAAAAAAATTAATATTTTTGGAATATAAAAGGTATTTATTTATTTAATTATATTATTAAAAAAATTATTAAAAATGGTTTTAATTCATGAAAAATATTGAAAAATTATATTATGATATTTAAAATATTTTAAGTTCTTTTTGATGACTTTTAATATATTTTGATGAATTTCATTAATAATTTATTATTAATGGTAATTAATTTATTTAATAAATATATTAAATAAATTATGGAAAAATAGAATTAATCTTTTAAAAATCATATAAAAATGATTTAAGTTCAGTTCCGGGAATTTAAAACCCTAATTCGGTATATTGAACCCTAAATTGGGGATTTAAGTACAACGTATATGATTTTTGTATTAATCACAAATCTAATTAGGGATAACCATAATTAATTAATTATAAATTCTAATAATTAGAAACCCTAATTATTAGGAACCCTAATTTGTAAGTGTGAAACCCGAATTGGTAAATAGGTAATTTTAATTTTTAATTAGGAAATATGAATCTAATTTTTTTTAAATCCTAGGGTGATTTGAAAATTATATTATAATTTGGAAGCCCTAATTATAATTTAGAAATCATGATTTTCTATTTTAAAATCTAATTAGAAAATCTCAAAAAATTAATTTGCAAAATCTTTAGGGTTAAACCATAAACCATAAGGGTTAAAACCTAAACCCTAAGGGTTTGGGCAATGATAATCAAGCCATTAAAATGTTATGTACATTGACCAGAATGCCCTTTTAGTATATTTTTAATATCTAACTTGTAAATCTATCAAATATTAGAGTTGGTAACCTAATTGCTTGACTTTGTGAAATTAAAATATCATCAAATTCACCTCCAATTGACAGCAAGATCAGATTGTTCATGTATCTATGTGATATATATAGATTTGGGAGAGAGAAAATCACTTAACTTGCTCATTTTTCTCTCTTGCTCTCACCAACCTTTTCTCTCAACCAAACCCCCGAAATTCTAAGATAGATCAGTCACATTATCAGCCCTTAGATCACCCAAGAACATATTGGAGATCAAAGATCAAAATCTAGAACATAAAGGTATAAACCCTAAGTTTCATTTTGATCTTGTATGCTTTGTAAACTTTTGTGTTTAAGTGTTTAAAAAGGTGTTAGATGATGTTTTATGATGATCTATGTTGATATAACATAGATTCATAGCATCAAAATGCTTTAAAATTAATTTTTTACAAAACTGCCCAAGAACATGGTTTGTGGTCTGACAAGCTAATGTCAGGATCCACAGATTCGTGTATGTTTATGATTTTTGTTGTTTGATGTTTTGGATTGGTAGTCTTGTATGATTTCTTGGTTCTTCTAGTGAAATTAGATTCATTTAATGTTTAGATTGTAATTTATAATCGGACAAAGTCGGTTGACCGACAATGACCGGGTACAATCTGGGTAACTTAAAAAGCAATAGACAGTGTCTGACATGATTTTTGAACGTCCAAATCTGTCAGGTTGTATGTTGATTGCTGATGTTGTTGTATACATGTCATAGCCTGCTAGATGGAGTATAAATCCATGCCTTAAAACACCTTAAATAAGAACTATGTTGGATATAGGAGATGGTCAAAGTAGTCATCCGAGACTGATTTTGAAGTTTTTGAAATTTTCAGAAACCGTATGATCTGGCCCTCTAACATAGTTTGACCAAGCTGTATCTGGAAAATCCGTTGTTGTTAATCTAATTTGTTGATTTATATATGTTCCTTGTCATGTATACTACGAGTATAAACCAAGATATCACATGAAGCATGAGCTAAACCCCTTAATAATCGAACTTGAAACTGCACACTCGGACTGCCTGGGTTTCTGGAAAACCCAGGAGCTGTCTGACAATGATTTTGGTTGTCAAGAACTTCATGTTGTGTTCTTGTATGAACAAATTGATGATTGATTCGTGTAGTGTTACATAAACACTACATACTAAACGTTTAAGCTAGCCCAGAAACATTTTGGATTTGAAATTATAAGTCGTCAAACTAAGCCCATCGAAGTCTGACATGGGTTTTCTGGGTTTGAGCAAGAGCAACAAGAACACCTATAGCGACGGTTCTGTCGTTATAGGGCCCCTTTAACGACAGATAAATTAAAAAATTAATTATTTTAATTAATAAATTGAAATAAATAATTTTTAATTATTAAAAATATATAATAAACTATGAAAAATTATTTTAAAGCCTGAAAAATAGTTTTTAATTATATTGAGAAAATTTCAAAAAAAATTAATATTTTTGGAATATAAAAGGTATTTATTTATTTAATTATATTATTAAAAAAAATATTAAAAATGGTTTTAATTCATGAAAAATATTGAAAAATTATATTATGATATTTAAAATATTTTAAGTTCTTTTTGATGACTTTTAATATTTTTTGATGAATTTCATTAATAATTTATTATTAATGGTAATTAATTTATTTAATAAATATATTAAATAAATTATGGAAAAATAGAATTAATCTTTTAAAAATCATATAAAAATGATTTAAGTTCAGTTCCGGGAATTTAAAACCCTAATTCGGTATATTGAACCCTAAATTGGGGATTTAAGTACAACGTATATGATTTTTGTATTAATCACAAATCTAATTAGGGATAACCATAATTAATTAATTATAAATTCTAATAATTAGAAACCCTAATTATTAGGAACCCTAATTTGTAAGTGTGAAACCCTAATTGGTAAATAGGTAATTTTAATTTTTAATTAGGAAATATGAATCTAATTTTTTTTAAATCCTAGGGTGATTTGAAAATTATATTATAATTTGGAAGCCCTAATTATAATTTAGAAATCATGATTTTCTATTTTAAAATCTAATTAGAAAATCTCAGAAAATTAATTTGCAAAATCTTTAGGGTTAAACCATAAACCATAAGGGTTAAAACCTAAACCCTAAGGGTTTGGGCAATGATAATCAAGCCATTAAAATGTTATGTACATTGACCAGAATGCCCTTTTAGTATATTTTAATATCTAACTTGTAAATCTATCAAATATTAGAGTTGGTAACCTAATTGCTTGACTTTGTGAAATTAAAATATCATCAAATTCACCTCCAATTGACAGCAAGATCAGATTGTTCATGTATCTATGTGATATATATAGATTTGGGAGAGAGAAAATCACTTAACTTGCTCATTTTTCTCTCTTGCTCTCACCAACCTTTTCTCTCAACCAAACCCCCGAAATTCTAAGATAGATCAGTCACATTATCAGCCCTTAGATCACCCAAGAACATATTGGAGATCAAAGATCAAAATCTAGAACATAAAGGTATAAACCCTAAGTTTCATTTTGATCTTGTATGCTTTGTAAACTTTTGTGTTTAAGTGTTTAAAAAGGTGTTAGATGATGTTTTATGATGATCTATGTTGATATAACATAGATTCATAGCATCAAAATGCTTTAAAATTAATTTTTTACAAAACTGCCCAAGAACATGGTTTGTGGTCTGACAAGCTAATGTCAGGATCCACAGATTCGTGTATGTTTATGATTTTTGTTGTTTGATGTTTTGGATTGGTAGTCTTGTATGATTTCTTGGTTCTTCTAGTGAAATTAGATTCCTTTAATGTTTAGATTGTAATTTATAATCGGACAAAGTCGGTTGACCGACAATGACCGGGTACAATCTGGGTAACTTAAAAAGTAATAGACAGTGTCTGACATGATTTTTGAACGTCCAAATTTGTCAGGTTGTATGTTGTTTGCTGATGTTGTTGTATACATGTCATAGCCTGCTAGATGGAGTATAAATCCATGCCTTAAAACACCTTAAATAAGAACTATGTTGGATATAGGAGATGGTCAAAGTAGTCATACGAGACTGATTTTGAAGTTTTTGAAATTTTCAGAAACCGTATGATCTGGCCCTCTAACATAGTTTGACCAAGCTGTATCTGGAAAATCCGTTGTTGTTAATCTAATTTGTTGATTTATATATGTTCCTTGTCATGTATACTACGAGTATAAACCAAGATATCACATGAAGCATGAGCTAAACCCCTTAATAATCGAACTTGAAACTGCTCACTCGGACTGCCTGGGTTTCTGGAAAACACAGGAGCTGTCTGAAAATGATTTTGGTTGTCAAGAACTTCATGTTGTGTTCTTGTATGAACAAATTGATGATTGATTCGTGTAGTGTTACATAAACACTACATACTAAACGTTTAAGCTAGCCCAGAAACATTTTGGATTGGAAATTATAAGTGGTCAAACTAAGCCCATCGAAGTCTGACATGAGTTTTCTGGGTTTAAACAAGAACACCAAGAACACCTATAGCGACGGTTCTGTCGTTATAGGGCCCCTTTAACGACAGATAAATTAAAACATTAATTATTTTAATTAATAAATTGAAATAAATAATTTTTAATTATTAAAAATATATAATAAACTATGAAAAATTATTTTAAAGCCTGAAAAATAGTTTTTAATTATATTGAGAAAATTTCAAAAAAAATTAATATTTTTGGAATATAAAAGGTATTTATTTATTTAATTATATTATTAAAAAAATTATTACAAATGGTTTTAATTCATGAAAAATAATGAAAAATTATATTATGATATTAGAAAATATTTTAATTTATTTTTGATGACTTTTAATATTTTTTGATGAATTTCATTAATAATTTATTATTAATGGTAATTAATTAATTTAATAAATATATTAAATAAATTATGGAAAAATAGAATTAATATTTTAAAAATCATATAAAAATGATTTAAGTTCAGTTCCGGGAATTTAAAACCCTAATTCGGTATATTGAACCCTAAATTGGGGATTTAAGTACAACGTATATGATTTTTGTATTAATCACAAATCTAATTTGGGATAACCATAATTAATTAATTATAAATTCTAATAATTAGAAACCCTAATTATTAGGAACCCTAATTTGTAAGTGTGAAACCCTAATTGGTAAATAGGTAATTTTAATTTTTAATTAGGAAATATGAATCTAATTTTTTTTTTAAATCCTAGGGTGATTTGAAAATTATATTATAATTACGAAGCCCTAATTATAATTTAGAAATCATGATTTTCTATTTTAAAATCTAATTAGAAAATCTTAGAAAATTAATTTGCAAAATCTTTAGGGTTAAACCATAAACCATAAGGGTTAAAACCTAAACCCTAAGGGTTTGGGCAATGATAATCAAGCCATTAAAATGTTATGTACATTGACCAGAATGCCCTTTTAGTATATTTTTAATATCTAACTTGTAAATCTATCAAATATTAGAGTTGGTGACCTAATTGCTTGACTTTGTGAAATTAAAATATCATCAAATTCACCTCCAATTGACAGCAAGATCAGATTGTTCATGTATCTATGTGATATATATAGATTTGGGAGAGAGAAAATCACTTAACTTGCTCATTTTTCTCTCTTGCTCTCACCAACCTTTTCTTTCAACCAAACCCCCGAAATTCTAAGATAGATCAGTCACATTATCAGCCCTTAGATCACCCAAGAACATATTGGAGATCAAAGATCAAAATCTAGAACATAAAGGTATAAACCCTAAGTTTCATTTTGATCTTGTATGCTTTGTAAACTTTTGTGTTTAAGTGTTTAAAAAGGTGTTAGATGATGTTTTATGATGATCTATGTTGATATAACATAGATTCATAGCATCAAAATGCTTTAAAATTAATTTTTTACAAAACTGCCCAAGAACATGGTTTGTGGTCAGACAAGCTAATGTCAGGATCCACAGATTCGTGTATGTTTATGATTTTTGTTGTTTGATGTTTTGGATTGGTTGTCTTGTATGATTTCTTGGTTCTTCTAGTGAAATTAGATTCATTTAATGTTTAGATTATAATTTATAATCGGACAAAGTCGGTTGACCGACCATGACCGGGTACAATCTGGGTAACTTAGAAAGCAATAGACAGTGTCTGACATGATTTTTGAACGTCCAAATCTGTCAGGTTGTATGTTGTTTGCTGTTGTTGTTGTATACATGTTATAGCCTGCTAGATGGAGTATAAATTCATGCCTTAAAACCCCTTAAATAAGAATTATGTTGGATATAGGAGATGGTCAAAGTAGTCATCCGAGACTGATTTTGAAGTTTTTGGAATTTCCAGAAACCGTATGAACTGGCCCTCTAACATAGTTTGACCAAGCTGTATCTGGAAAATCCGTTGTTGTTAATCTAATTTGTTGATTTATATGTGTTCCTTGTCATGTATACTACGAGTATAAACCCAGATATCACATGAAGCATGAGCTAAACCCCTTAATAATCGAACTTGAAACTGCACACTCGGATTGCCTGGGTTTCTGGAAAACCCGGGAGCTGTCTGACAATGATTTTTGTTGTCAAGAACTTCATGTTGTGTTCTTGTAAGAACAAATTGATGATTGATTCGTGTAGTGTTACATAAACACTACATACTCAACGTTTAAGCAAGCCCAGAAACATTTTGGATTGGAAATTATAAGTCGTCAAACTAAGCCCATCGAAGTCTGACATGGGTTTTCTGGGTTTGAGCAAGAACACCTATAGCGACGGTTCTGTCGTTATAGGGCCCCTTTAACGACAGATAAATTAAAAAATTAATTATTTTAATTAATAAATTGAAATAAATAATTTTTAATTATTAAAAATATATAATAAACTATGACAAATTATTTTAAAGCCTGAAAAATAGTTTTTAATTATTTTGAATAAATTTCAAAAAAAATTAATATTTTTGGAAAATAAAAGGTATTTATTTATTTAATTATATTATTAAAAAAACTTTTTAAAAATGGTTTTAATTCATGAAAAATAATGAAAAATTATATTATGATATTAGAAAATATTTTAAGTTATTTTTGATGACTTTTAATATTTTTTGATGAATTTCATTAATAATTTATTATTAATGGTAATTAATTAATTTAATAAATATATTAAATAAATTATGGAAAAATAGAATTAATCTTTTAAAAATCATATAAAAATGATTTAAGTTCAGTTCCGGGAATTTAAAACCCTAATTCGGTATATTGAACCCTAAATTGGGGATTTAAGTACAACGTATATGATTTTTGTATTAATCACAAATCTAATTAGGGATAACCATAATTAATTAATTATAAATTCTAATAATTAGAAACCCTAATTATTAGGAACCCTAATTTATAAGCGTGAAACCCTAATTGGTAATTAGGTAATTTTAATTAGGAAATATTAATCTATTTTTTTTTTAAAATCCTAGGGTGATTTGAAAATTATATTATAATTAGGAAGCCCTAATTATAATTTAGAAATCATGATTTTCTATTTTAAAATCTAATTAGAAAATCTTAGAAAATTAATTTGCAAAAACTTTAGGGTTAAACCATAAACCATAAGGGTTAAAAACTAAACCCTAAGGGTTTGGGCAATGATAATCAAGCCATTAAAATGTTATGTACAATGACCAGAATGCCCTTTTAGTATATTTTTAATATCTAACTTGTAAATCTATCAAATATTCGAGTTGGTGACCTAATTTCTTGACTTTGTGAAATTAAAATATCATCAAATTCACCTCCAATTGACAGCAAGATCAGATTGTTCATGTATCTATGGGATATATATAGATTTGGGAGAGAGAAAATCACTTAACTTGCTCATTTTTCTCTCTTGCTCTCACCAACCTTTTCTCTCAACCAAACCCCCGAAATTCTAAGATAGATCAGTCACATTATCAGCCCTTAGATCACCCAAGAACATATTGGAGATCAAAGATCAAAATCTAGAACATAAAGGTATAAACCCTAAGTTTCATTTTGATCTTGTATGCTTTGTAAACTTTTGTGTTTAAGTGTTTAAAAAGGTACTAGATGATGTTTTATGATGATCTATGTTGATATAACATAGATTCATAGCATCAAAATGCTTTAAAATTAATTTTTTACAAAACTGCCCAAGAACATGGTTTGTGGTCTGACAAGCTAATGTCAGGATCCACAGATTCATGTATGTTTATGATTTTTGTTGTTTGATGTTTTGGATTGGTAGTCTTGTATGATTTCTTGGTTCTTCTAGTGAAATTAGATTCATTTAATGTTTAGATTGTAATATATAATCGGACAAAGTCGGTTGACCGACAATTACCGGGTACAATCTGGGTAACTTAAAAAGCAATAGACAGTGTCTGACATGATTTTTGAACGTCCAAATCTGTCAGGTTGTATGTTGTTTGTTGATGTTGTTGTATACATGTTGTAGCCTGCTAGATGGAGTATAAATCCATGCCTTAAAACCCCTTAAATAAGAACTATGTTGGATATAGGAGATGGTCAAAGTAGTCATCTGAGACTGATTTTGAAGTTTTTGGAATTTCCAGAAACCGTATGAACTGGCCCTCTAACATAGTTTGACCAAGCTGTATCTGGAAAATCCGTTGTTGTTAATATAATTTGCTGATTTATATATGTTCCTTGTCATGTATACTACGAGTATAAACCAAAATATCACATGAAGCATGAGCTAAACCCCTTAATAATCGAAATTGAAACTGCACACTCGGATTGCCTGGGTTTCTGGAAAACCCAGGAGCTGTCTGACAATGATTTTGGTTGTCAAGAACTTCATGTTGTGTTCTTGTATGAACAAATTGATGATTGATTCGTTTAGTGTTACATAAACACTACATACTCAACGTTTAAGCAAGCCCAGAAACATTTTGGATTGGAAATTATAATAAGTCAAACTAAGCCCATCGAAGTCTGACATGGGTTTTCTGGGTTTGAGCAAGAACACATATAGCGACGGTTCTGTCGTTATAGAGCCCGTTTAACGACAGATAAATTAAAAAATTAATTATTTTAATTAATAAATTGAAATAAATAATTTTTAATTATTAAAAATATATAATAAACTATGAAAAATTATTTTAAAGCCTGAAAAATAGTTTTTAATTATTTTGAATAAATTTCAAAAAAATTTAATATTTTTGGAATATAAAAGGTATTTATTTATTTAATTATATTATTCAAAAAACTTATTAAAAATGGTTTTAATTCATGAAAAATAATGAAAAATTATATTATGATATTAGAAAATATTTTAAGTTATTTTTGATGACTTTTAATATTTTTTGATGAATTTCATTAATAATTTATTATTAATGGTAATTAATTTATTTAATAAATATATTAAATAAATTATAAAAAAATAGAATTAATCTTTTAAAAATCATATAAAAATGATTTAAGTTTAGTTCCGGGAATTTAAAACCCTAATTCGGTATATTGAACCCTAAATTGGGGATTTAAGTACAACGTATATGATTTTTGTATTAATCACAAATCTAATTAGGGATAACCATAATTAATTAATTATAAATTCTAATAATTAGAAACCCTAATTATTAGGAACCATAATTTATAAGCGTGAAACCCTAATTGGTAATTAGGTAATTTTAATTAGGAAATATGAATCTAATTATTTTTTTTTAAATCCTAGGGTGATTTTAAAAATATATTATATTTAGGAAGCCCTAATTATAATTTAGAAATCATGATTTTCTATTTTAAAATCTAATTAGAAAATCTTAGAAAATTAATTTGCAAAAACTTTAGGGTTAAACCATAAACCATAAGGGTTAAAACCTAAACCCTAAGGGTTTGGGCAATGATAATCAAGCCATTAAAATGTTATGTACAATGACCAGAATGCCCTTTTAGTATATTTTTAATATCTAACTTGTAAATCTATCAAATATTCGAGTTGGTGACCTAATTGCTTGACTTTGTGAAATTAAAATATCATCAAATTCACCTCCAATTGACAGCAAGATCAAATTGTTCATGTATCTATGTGATATATATAGATTTGGGAGAGAGAAAATCACTTAACTTGCTCATTTTTCTCTCTTGCTCTCACCAACCTTTTCTCTCAACCAAACCCCCGAAATTCTAAGATAGATCAGTCACATTATCAGCCCTTAGATCACCCAAGAACATATTGGAGATCAAAGATCAAAATCTAGAACATAAAGGTATAAACCCTAAGTTTCATTTTGATCTTGTATGCTTTGTAAACTTTTGTGTTTAAGTGTTTAAAAAGGTACTAGATGATGTTTTATGATGATCTATGTTGATATAACATAGATTCATAGCATCAAAATGCTTTAAAATTAATTTTTTACAAAACTGCCCAAGAACATGGTTTGTGGTCTGACAAGCTAATGTCAGGATCCACAGATTCGTGTATGTTTATGATTTTTGTTGTTTGATGTTTTGGATTGGTAGTCTTGTATGATTTCTTGGTTCTTCTAGTGAAATTAGATTCATTTAATGTTTAGATTGTAATATATAATCGGACAAAGTCGGTTGACCGACCATGACCGGGTACAATCTGGGTAACTTAGAAAGCAATAAACAGTGTCTGACATGATTTTTGAACGTCCAAATCTGTCAGGTTGTATGTTTTTTGCTGATGTTGTTGTATATATGTTATAGCCTGCTAGATGGAGCATAAATCCATGCCTTAAAACCCCTTAAATAAGAACTATGTTGGATATAGGAGATGGTCAAAGTAGTCATCCGAGACTGATTTTGAAGTTTTTGGAATTTCCAGAAACAGTATGAACTGGCCCTCTAACATAGTTTGACCAAGCTGTATCTGGAAAATCCGTTGTTGTTAATCAAATTTGTTGATTTATATATGTTCTTTGTCATGTATACTACGAGTATAAACCAAAATATCACATGAAGCATGAGCTAAACCCCTTAATAATCGAAATTGAAACTGCACACTCGGATTGCCTGGGTTTCTGGAAAACCCAGGAGCTGTCTGACAATGATTTTGGTTGTCAAGAACTTCATGTTGTGTTCTTGTATGAACAAATTGATGATTGATTCGTTTAGTGTTACATAAACACTACATACTCAACGTTTAAGCAAGCCCAGAAACATTTTGGATTGGAAATTATAATTCGTCAAACTAAGCCCATCGAAGTCTGACATGGGTTTTCTGGGTTTGAGCAAGAACAACAAGAACACCTATAGCGACGGTTTTGTCGTTATAGAGCCCCTTTAACGACAGATAAATTAAAAAATTAATTATTTTAATTAATAAATTGAAATAAATAATTTTTAACTATTAAAAATATATAACAAACTATGAAAAATTATTTTAAAGCCTGAAAAATAGTTTTTAATTATTTTGAGTAAATTTCAAAAAAAATTAATATTTTTGGAATATAAAAGGTATTTATTTATTTATTTATATTATTAAAAAATTATTAAAAATGGTTTTAATTCATGAAAAATTATATTATGATATTAGAAAATATTTTAAGTTATTTTTGATGACTTTTAATATTTTTTGATGAATTTCATTAATAATTTATTATTAATGGTAATTAATTAATTTAATAAATATATTAAATAAATTATGGAAAAATAGAATTAATCTTTTAAAAATCATATAAAAATGATTTAAGTTCAGTTCCGGGAATTTAAAACCCTAATTCGGTATATTGAACCCTAAATTGGGGATTTAAGTACAACGTATATGATTTTTGTATTAATCACAAATCTAATTAGGGATAACCATAATTAATTAAGTATAAATTCAAATAATTAGAAACCCTAATTATTAGGAACCCTAATTTGTAAGTGTGAAACCCTAATTGGTAATTAGGTAATTTTAATTTTTAATTAGGAAATATGAATCTAATTTTTTTTTTAAATCCTAGGGTGATTTGAAAATTATATTATAATTAGGAAGCCCTAATTATAATTTAGAAATCATGATTTTCTATTTTAAAATCTAATTAGAAAATCTTAGAAAATTAATTTGCAAAAACTTTAGGGTTAAACCATAAACCATAAGGGTTAAAACCTAAACCCTAAGGGTTTGGGCAATGATAATCAAGCCATTAAAATGTTATGTACAATGACCAGAATGCCCTTTTAGTATATTTTTAATATCTAACTTGTAAATCTATCAAATATTAGAGTTGGTGACCTAATTGCTTGACTTTGTGAAATTAAAATATCATCAAATTCACCTCCAATTGACAGCAAGATCAGATTGTTCATGTATTAATGTGATATATATAGATTTGGGAGAGAGAAAATCACTTAACTTGCTCATTTTTCACTCTTGCTCTCACCAACCTTTTCTCTCAACCAAACCCCCGAAATTCTAAGATAGATCAGTCACATTATCAGCCCTTAGATCACCCAAGAACATATTGGAGATCAAAGATCAAAATCTAGAACATAAAGGTATAAACCCTAAGTTTCATTTTGATCTTGTATGCTTTGTAAACTTTTGTGTTTAAGTGTTTAAAAAGGTGTTAGATGATGTTTTATGATGATCTATGTTGATATAACATAGATTCATAGCATCAAAATGCTTTAAAATTAATTTTTTACAAAACTGCCCAAGAACATGGTTTGTGGTCTGACAAGCTAATGTCAGGATCCACAGATTCGTGTATGTTTATGATTTTTGTTGTTTGATGTTTTGGATTGGTAATCTTGTATGATTTCTTGGTTCTTCTAGTGAAATTAGATTCATTTAACGTTTAGATTATAATATATAATCGGACAAAGTCGGTTGACCGACCATGACCGGGTACAATCTGGGTAACTTAGAAAGCAATAAACAGTGTCTGACATGATTTTTGAACGTCCAAATCTGTCAGGTTGTATGTTGTTTGCTAATGTTGTTGTATACATGTTATAGCCTGCTAGATGGAGTATAAATCCATGCCTTAAAACCCCTTAAATAAGAACTATGTTGGATATAGGAGATGGTCAAAGTAGTCATCCGAGACTGATTTTGAAGTTTTTGGAATTTCCAGAAACCGTATGAACTGGCCCTCTAACATAGTTTGACCAAGCTGCATCTGGAAAATCCGATGTTGTTAATCTAATTTGTTGATTTATATATGTTCCTTGTCATGTATACTACGAGTATAAACCAAAATATCACATGAAGCATGAGCTAAACCCCTTAATAATCGAAATTGAAACTGCACACTCGGATTGCCTGGGTTTCTGGAAAACCCAGGAGCTGTCTGACAATGATTTTGGTTTTCAAGAACTTCATGTTGTGTTCTTGTATGAACAAATTGATGATTGATTCGTGTAGTGTTACATAAACACTACATACTCAACGTTTAAGCAAGCCCAGAAACATTTTGGATTGTAAATTATAATTCGTCAAACTAAGCCCATCGAAGTCTGACATTGGTTTTCTGGGTTTGAGCAAGAACAACAAGAACACCTATAGCGACGGTTTTGTCGTTATAGAGCCCCTTTAACGATAGATAAATTAAAAAATTAATTATTTTAATTAATAAATTGAAATAAATAATTTTTAATTATTAAAAATATATAATAAACTATGAAAAATTATTTTAAAGCCTGAAAAATAGTTTTTAATTATTTTGAGTAAATTTCAAAAAAAATTAATATTTTTGGAATATAAAAGGTATTTATTTATTTAATTATATTATTAAAAAACTTATTAAAAATGGTTTTAATTCATGAAAAATAATGAAAAATAATATTATGATATTAGAAAATATTTTAAGTTATTTTTGATGACTTTTAATATTTTTTGATGAATTTTATTAATAATTTATTATTAATGGTAATTAATTTATTTAATAAATATATTAAATAAATTATGGAAAAATAGAATTAATCTTTTAAAAATCATATAAAAATTATTTAAGTTCAGTTCCGGGAATTTAAAACCCTAATTCGGTATATTGAACCTTAAATTGGGGATTTAAGTACAACGTATATGATTTTTGTATTAATCACAAATCTAATTAGGGATAACCATAATTAATTAATTATAAATTCTAATAATTAGAAACCATAATTATTAGGAACCCTAATTTATAAGTGTGAAACCCTTATTGGTAATTAGGTAATTTTAATTAGGAAATATGAATCTAATTTTTTTTTAAATCCTAGGGTGATTTGAAAATTATATTATAATTAGGAAGCCTTAATTATAATTTAGAAATCATGATTTTCTATTTTAAAATCTAATTAGAAAATCTTAGAAAATTAATTTGCAAAAACTTTAGGGTTAAACCATAAACCATAAGGGTTAAAACCTAAACCCTAAGGGTTTGGGCAATGATAATCAAGCCATTAAAATGTTATGTACAATGACCAGAATGCCCTTTTAGTATATTTTTAATATCTAACTTGTAAATCTATCAAATATTCGAGTTGGTGACCTAATTGCTTGAATTTGTGAAATAAAATATCATCAAATTCACCTCCAATTGAAAGCAAGATCAGATTGTTCATGTATCTATGTGATATATATAGATTTGGGAGAGAGAAAATCACTTAACTTGCTCATTTTTCTCTCTTGCTCTCACCAACCTTTTTTCTCAACCAAACCCCCGAAATTCTAAGATAGATCAGTCACATTATCAGCCCTTAGATCACCCAAGAACATATTGGAGATCAAAGATCAAAATCTAGAACATAAAGGTATAAACCCTAAGTTTCATTTTGATCTTGTATGCTTTGTAAACTTTTGTGTTTAAGTGATTAAAAAGGTACTAGATGATGTTTTATGATGATCTATGTTGATATAACATAGATTCATAGCATCAAAATGCTTTAAAATTAATTTTTTACAAAACTGCCCAAGAACATGGTTTGTGGTCTGACAAGCTAATGTCAGGATCCACAGATTCGTGTATGTTTATGATTTTTGTTGTTTGATGTTTTGGATTGGTAGTCTTGTATGATTTCTTGGTTCTTCTAGTGAAATTAGATTCATTTAATGTTTAGATTGTAATATATAATCGGACAAAGTCGGTTGACCGACCATGACCGGGTACAATCTGGGTAACCGAGAAAGCTATGAATAGTGTCTGACATGATTTTTGAACGTCCAAATCTGTCAGGTTGTATGTTGTTTGCTGATGTTATTGTATACATGTTATAGCCTGCTAGATGGAGTAAAAATCCATGCCTTAAAACCCCTTAAATAAGAACTATGTTGGATATAGAAGATGGTCAAAGTAGTCATCCGAGACTGATTTTGAAGTTTTTGGAATTTCCAGAAACCGTATGAACTGGCCCTCTAACATAGTTTGACCAAGCTGTATCTAGAAAATCCGTTGTTGTTAATCTAATTTGTTGATTTATATATGTTCCTTTTCATGTATACTACGAGTATAAACCAAGATATCACAAGAAGCATGAGCTAAACCCCTTAATAATCGAACTTGAAACTGCTCACTCGGATTGCCTAGGTTTCTGGAAAACCCAGGTGCTGTCTGACAATGATTTTGGTTGTCAAGAACTTCATGTTGTGTTCTTGTATAAACAAATTGATGATTGATTCGTGTAGTGTTACATAAACACTACATACTCAACGTTTAAGTAAGCCCAGAAACATTTTGGATTGGAAATTATAAGTGGTCAAAATAAGCCCATCGAAGTCTGACATGGGTTTTCTGGGTTTGAGCAAGAACAACAAGAACACCTATAGCGACGGTTCTGTCGTTATAGGGCCCCTTTAACGACAGATAAATTAAAAAATTAATTATTTTAATTAATAAATTGAAATAAATAATTTTTAATTATTAAAAAGATATAATAAACTATGAAAAATTATTTTAAAGCCTGAAAAATAGTTTTTAATTATTTTGAGTAAATTTCAAAAAAAATTAATATTTTGGAATATAAAAAGTATTTATTTATTTAATTATATTATTAAAAAAACTTATTAAAAATGGTTTTAATTCATGAAAAATAATGAAAAATTATATTATGATATTAGAAAATATTTTAAGTTATTTTTGATGACTTTTAATATTTTTTGAATAATTTCATTAATAATTTATTATTAATGGTAATTAATTTAATTAATAAATATATTAAATAAATTATGGAAAAATAGAATTAATCTTTTAAAAATCATATAAAAATGATTTAAGTTCAGTTCCGGGAATTTAAAACCCTAATTCGGTATATTGAACCCTAAATTGGGGATTTAAGTACAACGTATATGATTTTTGTATTAATCACAAATCTAATTAGGGATAACCATAATTAATTAAGCATAAATTCTAATAATAAGAAACCCTAATTATTAGGAACCCTAATTTGTAAGTGTGAAACCCTAATTGGTAATTAGGTAATTTTAATTTTTAATTAGGAAATATGAATCTAATTTTTTTTAAATCCTAGGGTGATTTGAAAATTATATAATAATTAGGAAGCCCTAATTATAATTTAGAAATCGTGATTTTCTATTTAAAAATCTAATTAGAAAATCTTAGAAAATTAATTTGCAAAATCTTTAGGGTTAAACCATAAACCATAAGGGTTAAAACCTAAACCCTAAGGGTTTGGGCAATGATAATCAAGCCATTAAAATGTTATGTACAATGACTAGAATGCCCTTTTAGTATATTTTTAATATCTATCTTGTAAATCTATCAAATATTAGAGTTGGTGACCTAATTGCTTGACTTTGTGAAATTAAAATATCATCAAATTCACCTCCAATTGACAGCAAGATCAGATTGTTCATGTATCTATGTGATATATATAAATTTGGGAGAGAGAAAATCACTTAACTTGCTCATTTTTCTCTCTTGCTCTCACCAACCTTTTCTCTCAACCAAAACCCCGAAATTCTAAGATAGATCAGTCACATTATCAGCCCTTAGATCACCCAAACACATATTGGAGATCAAAGATCGAAATCTAGAACATAAAGGTATAAACCCTAAGTTTCATTTTGATCTTGTATGCTTTGTAAACTTTTGTGTTTAAGTCTCTAAAAAGGTGCTAGATGATGTTTTATGATGAGCTATGTTGATATAACATAGATTCATAGCATCAAAATGCTTTAAAATTAATTTTTTACAAAACTGCCCAAGAACATTGTTTGTGGTCTGACAAGCTAATGTCAGGATCCACAGATTCGTGTATGTTTATGATTTTTGTTGTTTGATGTTTTGGATTGGTAGTCTTGTATGATTTCTTGGTTCTTCTAGTGAAATTAGATTCATTTAATGTTTAGATTGTAATATATAATCGGACAAAGTCGGTTGACCGACCATGAAGGGGTACAATCTGGGTAACTTAGAAAGCAATAAACAGTTTCTGACATGATTTTTGAACGTCCAAATCTGTCAGGTTGTATGTTGTTTGCTGATGTTGTTGTATACATGTTATAGCCTGCTAGATGGAGTATAAATCTATGCCTTAAAAACCCTTAAATAAGAACTATGTTGGATATAGGAGATGGTCAAAGTAGTCATCCGAGACTGATTTTGAAGTTTTTGGAATTTCCAGAAACCGTATGAACTGGCCCTCTAACATAGTTTGACCAAGCTGTATCTGGAAAATCCGTTGTTGTTAATCTAATTTTTTGATTTATATATGTTCCTTGTCATGTATACTACGAGTATAAACTAAGATATCACATGAAGCATGAGCTAAACCCCTTAATAATCGAACTTGAAACTGCTCACTCGGATTGCATGGGTTTCTGAAAAACCCAGGAGCTGTCTGACAATGATTTTGGTTGTCAAGAACTTCATGTTGTGTTCTTGTATGAACAAATTGATGATTGATTCGTGTAGTGTTACATAAATACTTCACACTCAACGTTTAAGCAAGCCCAGAAACATTTTGGATTGGAAATTATAAGTGGTCAAACTAAGCCCATCGAAGTCTGACATGGGTTTTTCTGGGTTTGAGCAAGAACAACAAGAACACCTATAGCGACGGTTCTGTCGTTATAGGGCCCCTTTAACGACAGATAAATTAAAAAATTAATTATTTTAATTAATAAATTGAAATAAATAATTTTTAATTATTAAAAATATATAATAAACTATGAAAAATTATTTTAAAGCCTGAAAAATAGTTTTTAATTATTTTGAGTAAATTTCAAAAAAATTTAATATTTTTGGAATATAAAAGGTATTTATTTATTTAATTATATTATTAAAAAAACTTATTAAAAATGGTTTTAATTCATGAAAAATTATATTATGGTATTAGAAAATATTTTAAGTTATTTTTGATGACTTTTAATATTTTTTGATGAATTTCATTAATAATTTATTATTAATGGTAATTAATTTATTTAATAAATATATTAAATAAATTATGGAAAAATAGAATTAATCTTTTAAAAATTATATAAAAATGATTTAAGTTCAGTTCCGGGAATTTAAAACCCTAATTGGGTATATTGAACCCTAAATTGGGGATTTAAGTACAACGTATATGATTTTTGTATTAATCACAAATCTAATTAGGGATAACCATAATTAATTAAGTATAAATTCTAATAATTAGAAACCCTAATTATTAGGAACCCTAATTTGTAAGTGTGAAACCCTAATTGGTAATTAGGTAATTTTAATTTTTAATTAGGAAATATGAATCGAATTTTTTTTTAAATCCTAGGGTGATTTGAAAATTATATTATAATTAGGAAGCCATAATTATAATTTAGAAATCTTGATTTTCTATTATAAAATATAATTAGAAAATCTTAGAAAATTAATTTGTAAAATCTTTAGGGTTAAACCATAAACTATAAGGGTTAAAACCTAAACCCTAAGGGTTTGGGCAATGATAATCAAGCCATTAAAATGTTATGTACAATGACTAGAATGCCCTTTTAGTATATTTTTAATATCTAACCTGCAAATCTAGCAAATATTAGAGTTGGAGACCTAATTGCTTGACTTTGTGACATTAAAATATCATCAAATTCACCTCCAATTGACAGCAAGGTTAGATTGTTCATGTATCTATGTGATATATATAGATTTGGGAGAGAGAAAATCACTTAACTTGATCATTTTTCTCTCTTGCTCTCACCAACCATTTCTCTCAACCAAACCCCAGAAATTCTAAGATAGATCAGTCACATTATCAGCCCTTAGATCACCCAAGAACATATTGGAGATCAAAGATCAAAATCTAGAACATAAAGGTATAAGCCCTATGTTTCATTTTGATCTTGTATGCTTTGTAAACTTTTGTGTTTAAGAGTTTAGATGATGTTTTATGATGATCTATGTTGATATAACATAGATCCATAGCATCAAAATTCTTTGAAATTAAAGTTTTACAAAACTGCCCAAAAACATGGTTTGTGGTCTGACAAGCTAATGTCAGGTTCCACAGATTCGTGTATGTTTATGATTTTTGTTGTTTGATGTTTTGGATTGGTAGTCTGGTATGATTTCTTGGTTCTTCTAGTGAAATTAGAGTCATTTAATGTTTAGATTGTAATTTATAATCGGTCAAAGTAGGATGACCGACCATGACCAGGTACAATCTGGGTAACCTAGAAAGCTATGAACAGTGTCTGACATGATTTTAGAACGTCCAAATCTGTCAAGTTGTATGTTGTTTGCTAATGTTGTTGTATACATGTTATAGCCTGCTAGATGGAGTTTAAATCCATGCCTTAAAACCCCTTAAATAAGAACTGTGTTGGATATAGGAGATGGTTAAATTAGTCATCTGTGACTGATTTTCAAGTTTTTGGAATTTCCAGAAACCGTATAAACTGGCCCTCTGATATAGTTTGACCAAGCTGTATCTAGAAAATCCGTTATTGTTAATCTAATCTGTTGATTTATATATGTTCCTTGTCATGTATACTACGAGTATAAATCAAGATATCACATGAAGCATTACCTGAACCCCTTAATAATCGAACTTGAAACTGCTCACTCGGACTGCCTGGGATTCTGGAAAACCCAAGAGCTGTCTGACAATGATTTTGGTTGTCAAGAACTTCATGTTGTATTCTTGTATGAACAAATTGATGATTGATTCATGTAGTGTTACATAAACACTACATAATCAACGTTTATGCAAGCCCAGAAACATTTTGGATTGGAAATTATAAGTGGTCAAATTAAACCCCTCGAAGTCTGACATGGGTTTTTTGGGTTTGAACAAGAACAAGAAGAACACCTATAGCGACGGTTCTGTCGCTATAGGGCCCCTTTAACGACAATTAAAATAGAAAATTAATTATTTTAATTAATAAATTGAAATAAATAGTTTTTAATTATTAAAAATATATAATAAACTATGAAAAAATATTCTAAAGCCTGAAAAATAGTTTTTAATTATTTTGAGTATATTTCAAAAATATTTAATATTTTTGGAATATAAAAGGTATTTATTTATTTAATTAAAATATTAAATAAATTATTAAAAATAGTTTTACTTCATGAAAAATCATGAAAATTTATATTATGATATTAGAAAATATTTTAAGTTATTTTTGATGACTTTTAATATATTCTGATGAATTTCATTAATAATTTATTATTAATGGTAATTAATTTATTTAATAAATATATTAAATAATTAGAAAGCCTAATTATTAGGAACCCTAATTTGTAAATGTGAAACCCTAATTGGTAATTAGGTAATTTTAATTTTTAATTAGGAAATATTAATCTTATTTTTTTTTTAATCCTAGGGTGATTTGAAAATTATATTATAATTAGGAAGCCCTAATTAATATTAAGAAATCACGATTTTCTATTTTAAAATCTAATTAAAAAATTTTAGAAAATTAATTTGCAAAATCTTTAGGGTTAAACCATAAACCCTAAGGGTTAAAACCTAAACCCTAAGGGTTTGGGCAATTGATAATCAAGCCATTAAAATTTTATGTACAATGACCAGAATGCCCTTTTAGTATATTTTTAATATCTAACTTGTAAATCTATCAAATATTAGAGTTGAAGACCTAACTGCTTGACTTTGTGACATTAAAATATCATCAAATTCACCTCCAATTGACAGCAAGATCAGATTGTTCATGTATCTATGTGATATATTGATTTGGGAGAGAGAAAATCAATTAACTTGCTCATTTTTCTCTCTTGCTCTCACCAACCTTTTCTCTCACCCAAACCCCCGAAATTCTAAGATAGATCAGTCACATTATCAGCCCTTAGATCACCCAAGAACATATTGGAGATCAAAGATCAAAATCTAGAACATAAAGGTATAAACCCTAAGTTTCATTTTGATCTTGTATGCTTTGTAAATATTTTGTGTTTAAGTGTTTAAAAAGGTGTTAGATGATGTTTTATGATGATCTATGTTGATATAACATAGATTCATAGCATCAAAATGCTTTAAAATTAATTTTTTACAAAACTGCCCAAGAACATGGTTTGTGGTCTGACAAGCTAATGTCAGGATCCACAGATTCGTGTATGTTAATGATATTTGTTGTTTGATGTTTTGGATTGGTAGTCTTGTATGATTTCTTGGTTCTTCTAGTGAAATTAGATTCATTTAATGTTTAGATTGTAATTTTTAATCGGACAAAGTCGGTTGACCGACCATGACTGGGTACAATCTGGGTAACTTAGAAAGCAATGAACAGTGTCTGACATGATTTTTGAACGTCCAAATCTGTCAGGTTGTATGTTGTTTGCAGATGTTGTTGTGTACATGTTATAGCCTGCTAGATGGAGTATAAATCCATGCCTTAAAACCCCTAAAATAAGAACTATGTTGGATATAGGAGATGGTCAAAGTAGTCATCCGAGACTGATTTTAAAGTTTTTGAAATTTCCAGAAACCGTATGAACTGGCCCTCTGACATAGTTTGACCAAGCTGTATCTGGAAAATCCGTTATTGTTAATCTAATCTGTTGATTTATATATGTTCCTTGTCATGTATACTACGAGTATAAACCAAGATATCACATGAAGCATGACCTGAACCCCTTAATAATCGAACTTGAAACTGCTCGCTCGGACTGCATGGGTTTCTGGAAAACCCAAGAGCTGTCTGACAATGATTTTGGTTGTCAAGAACTTCATGTTGTATTCTTGTACGAATAAATTAATGATTGATTCATGTAGTGTTACATAAACACTACATAATCAACGTTTAAGCAAGCCCAGAAACATTTTGGATTGGAAATTATAAGTGGTCAAACTAAGCCCCTCGAAGTCTGACATGGGTTTTCTGGGTTTGAGCAAGAACAACAAGAACACATATAGCGACGGTTCTGTCGCTATAGGGCCCCCTTTAACGACAGTTAAATTAGAAAATTAATTATTTTAATTAATAAATTGAAATAAATAGTTTTTAATTATTAAAAATATATAATAAACTATGAAAAATTATTTTAAAGCCTGAAAAATAGTTTTTAATTATTTTGAGTATATTTCAAAAATATTTAATATTTTTTGATTATAAAAGGTATTTATTTATTTAATTATAATATTAAATAAATTATTAAAAAATGGTTTTAATTTATGAAAAATCATGAAAAATTATATTATGATATTAGAAAATATTTTAAGTTATTTTTGATGACCTTTAATATATTCTGATGCATTTCATTAATAATTTATTATTAATGGTAATTAATTTATTTAATAAATATATTAAATAAATTATGAAAAATAGAATTAATGTTTTAAAAATCATATAAAAATGATTTAAGTTCAATTCCGGGAATTTAAAACCCTAATTCGGTATATTGAACACTAAATTGGGGATTTAAGTACAACGTATATGGTTTTTGTATTAATCACAAACCTAATTAGGGATAAACCCTAATTAATTAATTAGAAATTCTAATAATTAGAAACCCTAATTATTAGGAACCCTAATTTGTAAATGTGAAACCCTAATTGGTAATTAGGTAATTTTAATTAGGAAATATTAATCCTAATTTTTTTTAATCCTAGGGTGATTTGAAAATTATATTATAATTAGGAAACCCTAATTATAATTAAGAAATCACGATTTTCTATTTTAAAATCTAATTAGAAAATCTTAGAAAATTAATTGCAAAATCTTTTAGGGTTAAAACCATAAACCCTAATGGTTAAAACCTAACCCTAAGGGTTTGGGCAATTGATAATCAAGCCATTAAAATTTTATGTACAATGACCAAAATGCACTTTTAGTATATTTTTAATATCTAACTTGCAAATTTAGCAAATATTAGAGTTGGAGACCTAATTACTTTACTTTGTGACATTAAAATATCATCAAATTCACCTCCAATTGACAGCAAGGTCAGATTGTTCATGTATCTATGTGATATATATAGATTTGGGAGAGAAAAAATTACTTAACTTGCTCATTTTTCTCTCTAGCTCTCACCAACCATTTCTCTCATCAAAACCCCCGAAATTCTAAGATAGATCAGTTACATTATCAGCCCTTATATCACCCAAGAACATATTGGAGATCAAAGATTAAAATCTAGAACATAAAAGTATAAACCCTATGTTTCATTTTGATCTTATATGCTTTGTAAACTTTTGTGTTTAAGAGTTTAAAAGGTGTTAGATGATGTTTTATGATGATCTATGTTGATATACATAGATCCATAGCATCAAAATGCTTTGAAATTAAGTTTACAAAACTGCTCAAGAGGTTTGTGGTCTGACAAACTAATGTCAGCATCCACATATTCGTGTATGTTTATGATTTTTGTTGTTTGATGTTTTGGATTGGTAGTATGGTATGATTTCTTGGTTCTTCTAGTGAAATTAGAGTCATTTAATGTTTAGATTTGTAATTTATAATCGTCAAAGTCGGTTGACTGACCATGACCGGGTACAATCTGGGTAACCTAGAAAGCTATGAACAGTGTCTGACATGATTTTTGAACGTCCAAATCTGTCTGGTTGTATGTTGTTTGCTGATGTTGTTGTATACATGTTATATCCTGCTAGATGGAGTTAAATCCATGCCTTAAAAACCCCTTAAATAATAACTATGTTGGATATAGGATGGTCAACGTAGTCATCCGAGACTGATTTTGAAGTTTTTGGAATTTCCAAAAATCGTATGACTGGCCCTCTGACCATAGTTTGACCAAGATTATCTGGAAAATCCGTTATTGTTAATCTAATCTGTTGATTTATATATGTTCCTCTTCATGTATACTACGAGTAAAAACCAAAATATCACATGAAGCATACCTGAACCCGTT
>JAINUV010001447.1:0-10000 GCA_020205505.1 Panax japonicus
GTAAAAACAACTTGTTGATTGATTGAGTTTAAATTGATACATAATGGGATTCTAAAGGATAATGTTAGTTTGAATGAAAGAATGACAAGAATAAATAGTGATGGCTAAAGTTAGACAAGAACCTAAGTTTGGGGGAATATTTGGCGTATATAAGCTATAAAAAAAGAAGAAAAAGGAAAAAAAGGAAAAAAAGAAAAAAAAGAAAAAGTATGAATAAACACTGTGGCGTGCTTGTCTAGTTTTGTGGCCTTTGTTACTTGAGTAAGTAAGCCCGAGGGGATTGTCTTTACACCTAGCTCCCTAAGGTGTTAATGGTCTGGGAGTCGTTGGTCGAAAGCTCGTTAAGGTAGCATTAAAAAGCTTAAGGGAATAAGACATTGCATAGCTATGTGTATGTAAACCAAAAGAAAAAAATGAATAAAATGGTAAATAAGAGCAAAAAGCCCCCGTAGATGAAAAATAAAGCATAAGTATCCTATGTTGACTCGCGATATTGGTAATTATTTGATTTTAGTTGGATCTAGCTTATTTTTGGATTTCTTGAGTTTACACTGTATGATGCCTTTGAAGAGACTTGTTATGTGTTAAATTTGATTTTATATCAGTTAACATTGTTGTGGAGCACACACACACTATATTAGTGATAATAGTCTAAGATTTGATGATTGATTGAGAAGTTACTGATGATTTCTGATATAATGTATTATCGTGTTTACTTGATTTTTCTAAGGCTGGTTGAATAGATTTGTTTCTGTCATACTGCTGGATTCGTAGGCATGTAGATTAGTTACATTCCATTTCATTATTGTTTTGTATTTTTGCTTGAGGACAAGCAAAGGTTTAAGTTTGGGGGTATTTGATAAGTAGGTTTTATACCTACTTATCCGGTATCTATTACTTGAATTACTTGCTTAATCTCATGTTTCTTAGTTACTTTTCATAAATTTTGTGTTCGTTTTGTAGATTATATGCTTATGAGTTGAAATCGCAAAGAATTGATATGAAAATGCAAAGAAAAGTAATCCGGACATCGTTTGGGCTTTCATGTTTATTTTATGTTCTTAGTTTGGAACTTTGATTACATTGTAGATCTTCTTCTTACCTTTTTGAAACATCTTGAATCATTCCAATCGGAGTTCGGATGCAAGAGTTAGGACAATTGTACCAACGAACGTCGAACGTCACTATTTTGAGTGGGCATTTGCATAGCAGTCCCTTCCAGCCCAATTTCAACCTTCATCCATTCATTCTTTTTAAACTCTTAAAGCATGAAAGTTGTAGATCTCGTCGATATCTTCAATTTGATAGGTGGCAGGCCTCGTAACTCTTCTCGGATCAAAGGTTATGGCCATTTTCCCAAAGGACGTCAGAGCAGAAAATTTTCCTTCACAAAACCACAGCCGGGGTGGGCATGCAAGTCACAAGACAGGCCCCTAGCCCGCCGGGGCAGGCCCAAAACAAGCCTAGACCCTCGTCGGGGTGGGGGTATTCCTAGAAAATGCGAATTTTGGTCCAATTTGAGTCTGGGAAGGATTGTTTTGATCCGATTGATACAAGGACTTCCAAGAGGACTTAAAGAAATATGAAGAGACTTATAAAAGGAGGAGAATCACAAGGATTAGGAGTGATGAGACTATATAGAGGATTCAATTAGATTAGATTAGAGTAAATTAGATCAAAACATTAGTTCTTATTAGATTTGGAGATTGAAGCAACTTGGAAACCATTGAAGATTCAAAGTATGAGCAAGGAGGGAGCATCTAATCTACAGACAATAGATTCTATCTTCTTATCTTCTTCTATCTTTGTCTTTTAATGATTATTCAATTGTGGTTTCTTAGTTTTAATTCAATAATCATAAACTGTTTCTTTGTTTGAGATTACAATGGATCTTATTTTGTAGTTTATTTTAATATGCTTCGCTATCAATTATTATGTTCTATTGTGAGGATTGTCTATTATGATTTGGACTAAATTGTTTAATTGATTGGCCATCAATTACCATGATAATCTATATGAACTCAAGAGATGAAGTATTGATTTAGATCTTATCATGATAGCATGTGTTCAGGATTTTGTTAGTAGCTTAAACTTGATGAGTGTTAAGGTAGAGATATGCTTGACACCGCATGTAATCGAATAGAGAACTTATTCTTCAACCTTCTTCAATTGTAATTCACATAGAGATATAGTGGGTTAGTTGATTAAGATGTTTAACGGATTTCTATCTTAATTGTGGATTGACGTTAATATAGGTATTATGTATCGAGAGGTGGTTTTATCTGCTTTAGTGTTCTTGATTAACAATTCAGGATAGAGAATAATTGATGAGAAGTGTGTTAACTTAAATGAAGCAATAAATGAAGTTGTGATCTTAAATCTCCGTTATCTTAATTTAACTAGTGGAATTTATTAGTAGTTTAATTTATATAATTTGAAATTCATTCATTTAAATAAGATTGAGTTGGTTACGAGTTAGTACTTAGTGATTTTTGTTAAATAATTCTCTGTGGGAACGATACTCAACTTATCACTTTATTACTTGTTGACCACGTATACTTGTGTGTTGTGCGTAACTAGATTTTACCCAATAGTAAGCTACTATTATCAGTTTTTCACAATATTTGGATTTCAATCTTTATTTTGGGTTTTGTGAGTTGTGGTGCACACCAAGTGTTTATGAAATGGCCAAGAACAAGTTTGGGAAAGTTGTTAACTGAATCAGTGATATCATGGCACCGAAAAAACCTGTGTAACGCCAACGTGGCGATGGGTCATCCCCACCGACCCGTAGCTTCGACAAAAGAAAGTTTGTCAGTGCCTATGCAGGTGATAATACGACTATTTCACTCCCAAAGCATTGACACCAAAAAGGGGCTTGAGGCCTGATGCGTTCGATGGACAAATGCAGAGACAAATTCATTAACAGGGTTGGGAAGTGTTCACTGATTAACCAGACCCTACAGTGATGATAGTAGTGAAAGAGTTCTATGCTAACGCTGAAGATAAAGTACCATTTGTGGCATTTATGTGGGGCAAGCAAGTACCTTTTAGTACGGAGGCGATAAATGAGTTTTATAGCGTGCGAGCCCCTACTGTTTGTCAATATGCTCAGCTGCATGACAGTAATCCCAACTACGATAAGATCCTCACAGAAATATCAAAACTTGGTACTACATGGGCACAGGGGAAGAAAGGTAGAACCTTGTTTATGAGCAAGGGTTTGAGTTTGTATGGAAAGATATGGTATGTGTTCCTGTGCGCGAAGTTGTTTCTGTTGACACATACCAGTGAAGTGACAAAAGAGAAGGTTCTGCTATTATATGACATAGTAAAGGATTTTTATATTGACATAAAGTCAATTATCAATTTTTCGATTCGACGTTGCTTGCGCGAGCCATTCTCAGGAGGATTGCCACACCCATCACTTATCTATGGGTTGTGTAGACAGTCCGGGGTTAGATGGTCAGGCGATGAGACCATGCAGCAGCCTCTCCAGCTACTTGATTCGAGAATGATTGCTAGATATTCAGTATGGGCTGGAGGGGAGTCACATCCTCGAGGGGTAGGATTTGTATTTCCCGATACTCCTAAGGAGGGGGACGCTGAGGATACTTCTGAGGATGACGATATATCTGGGGAGGAGGAGGCTGCGAAGGGTAGTAGGTTTACCAAGTACATGTTTAGTACCCAATTTCGCAGCTTGCAGAGACACATTGATGATCGGGATATACAAGAAGATAGAAAGCTGAAAAGACTTGTAGCGAGACAAGATCACATGTTTACCACAATGAACAATTTCTATGCTTCATTAACTAAGGCATTTCAAAGATTGAATCAAGCTGCTGCGGACCAGTTTTAGTTCCCAGTCCCACAGCCATTCCCGCAATATCCACCTTCTAATTCTGATGTGGAGGAGATGCCACCACAGGCTTAGCATGCTACAGGGAAGTCCGCTTATACTTTAATGTAGTATTTTCGCAATGAGAACATTGTGTACGTTAAGTTTGGGGAGTTTTAGTTATTTGTTAATGTTTTAGTTTTAGTTTTGTAAATATGTCATATGTTGCCTATGTTAGTTTGCATTTAGTTTTCATACCATGTTAGTGCATGTATGCATTCATGTAGTTGCATTTAGTTAAATTTAGTAGTTTTTTGTTTCTGTTTATTGTTGAGTTATCTAAAACTAAAAATTTGAAAAAACTAAAAAATATTAATTAGTTTACTGTATTTGTGTTGCATTTAGTTCATATCTGTATGATTCCAGCTGTTAGATGGTTTAAGTTTGTTTTGGCCAATGATGAGATTATAATTGTGTAGATAAGCATAGTATTGACTGTTAAGGCTTTGATGAGATTTCTTATCATGAATTAGATCTTTGTCTGTTTGAAACTGGTATAAACAGCACGTTAAGAAACACGTATGTTGACTGATTGAGTTTAAATTGATACATAATGGAACTCTTAAGGATAATGCTAATGTGAATAAAAGAAAGTCATGAATAGGTAGTGATGGCTAAGATTAGACATGAACTTAATTTTGGGGGGAAATTTGGGATATTAAGCTTTAAAAAATGGTGGAAAAATAAAGAAAAAATATCAATAAACAACGTGGCTAGTCTAGTTATGTGGCCTTTGTTACTTGAGTAAGTACGCTTGAGGGGATGTCTCTACACCTAGCGCCCTAAAGCCTTACAGTTTGGGAGTCGTTTGTTAAAAGCTCACTAAGGGGTAGCACTAAAAAGTCTAAGAGGACTAGATATTGCACAGCCATGAGAAAAATAAAAAGTGAAAAATGGGAAAAAGAGCAAAAAGCCCTTGTATGTGAATAAATAAAACATAAGTATCCCATTTTGACCTTTGAATTTGATAACTGTTTGATTTTAGTCGGATCTTGCTTGTTTTTTGATTTATTGACTTTACAATGTATGATACCTTTAAAGAGGTTTATTGTGTGTTTTATTTAACTTTATGGTAGTTAGCATGGTTGTTGAGCACACACACACTATATCAGTTATAACATGTTAAGATTTGGTGATTGATTGAGAAGTTATTGATTTGTCTTGGTATGATGTACTTTCATGTCTATTGTGAATTCTCTGAGGCCATGTGAATAGACTTTGTTCTGTCTATAGAAGGATTCATAGGCATATAGTTAGTTGCATTGCATTGCATTACATATTGTTGTGCTTGAGGACTAGCACGGTTTAAGTTTGGGGGAGTTTGATTAGTGGGTTTCATACCTATTAATCGGGTTCCTATTTGGTCTAAAAAAGTGTTTATTCTGTCTATTTTAGTGTCATTTTACGTGTTTGTGTTTGTTTTGTTTGCAGGTTTCATTACGTATTAGCTTCGGTACAATGGTGGTAATGTGGCGGGAAAAAGAATAGAAAAGCAAGGAAATAGAAAAGCAAGGAAATAGTAAACAACAGCTTGGTATCCCGCAGGGGCGAGTGTTTTACAAAGGAATTACCCCACCGGGGCTGGGGGTGTACGTGACAAAAAGAAGTTAGCACCCCGTCAGGGCGGGGGTTCTCAAGGCTAAATATCCCATCGAGGCGGGGGTTCTCAAGGCCAAATATCCCGTCTGGGCGGGGGTGCACGGATCAGAAGAGGAATTCTAGTACACCTCTACTGCTGTTGTGGCGTGGACTGAATGAATTTGGCTTCGATTGGGACTGGATTGTGGACGTTTCTATCAGCTATTATAGAGACTTAATCCAGGGAATTCATGAATCAATCATACAATCATCAATTGTAACTTTTGGAACCCTAATTTTGGATAAGATTGTGGAGGAGCAAAGTGAAGAACAAGGATCACGAAGTTTTCAGAAATGAGTGTAGAGAAGGGTGGTTCAATACTATTCTTTAATCTACTTAGTGTTTAATTCATTCGTTATGAACTAAATTTCTTATTAAGCTTGCAATGGATCTTTAAGTGGAACGATGATTATCATACTTTGATTTCAGTTCAATAAAGCTATATTTTCATTTCATCTATTGTGATTTGTGCATAACTTATGAATTGCTTGATCACCAATTATATGTGGATTTGAATGGATTCGAGAGATGATACATGAATCTAGACTTAGTCATAATAGCATGTGTTCATGATTTATGTGTTTTGATGGAATTCTTGATGTATATTTAGGATAGAGATATACCTAACATCGCATGTAATCGTGTAAGAACTTGGAATTTAAACCTTCTTTAATTATAATTCACATAGAGATATAGTGAATTAGTTAATTAGTGTATTTGGCTTAATTCTATCAATTGTGGATTTAAGTTGATATGGTGTTAGTGCATTGAGAGATGGCTAATTCTACTGTTGTGTTCTTGATTAATGAAGTGGAGTAGTTAATTGAATTGAAAAGAAGTGTGATAATTTGAGTGAAGCTTAAAGTGAAGTTGTAGGCTTAATTCTCCATTATATGATTAAAATTTGCGGTAGCAAGTTGAATTGATTTGTTTTGATTTCTAGTTTATTAGTTTTCATCATTTTTAATTATAAATTCGATTAGTTTAATAAAATTGAAATAATACAAAGTTGGTAATTGTTAGATTAAAATTAATACTTGTCTCTGTGGGAACGATACTCAACTTATCATTATATTACTTGTTGATCATGTATACTTGTGTGCCGTGCTTAATTAGATTACATTCAACAGGTTTGAGGATTTATTTTTTTGCAACTCTTTGTTGTATTTGTGGATATATCATTATTTGAGAAGTACCAACAAGTTTAAGATTATTTTGGTTGGATTTTTTGATTGGTTTTGATGAACAACAACTCTAATTAATGTTCAATTTATCTTAGTAGAAAAGGTTTTTATGTTATCCTTAACTTCAATGACTGTGATATATCCGTTCCACTCTTCCGTTTCTCTATTTGTAAATTATATCTTCTTCTATTTCAATTGCAGTTAGGGGACCAAATCAACACACACAGAAATCAGGTGACGCAAGTCTTGGCGATTATATTTTCTTTATCTAGAATTTGATGAAACATTTTATCAATATTGGGTGCTATAACTGTTACTTGGGCTGACTTGGTGCACTATAAGTGTTTGAAATAATGCCACCTAATTGTGAATCTGCAAGTCTGTATTCTATGCTGAATTTTTTTGTTATATACTTTATTTATTTTGTAATTGGCACACTGCTAACCCTCAATGTTTTTTAGATATAATTCAGCTATCAGCTATCATATTATTTTTTCACATTCATAAAAATGATGACACACGAAGGACATAAGCAAGATGTTTAGCAGTAAAGCAATTAAGATGTAGTATTACGGGAATTCTTCAATCAAGCGCAAGTCCACTGATGAGTATTCTCAGAAATATAACTAAGATTAAATAAAATGACTTAGACTTTGTATCACATCATTTGCATGTTGCTTTGGAACTAACCAATATATGAATCTCTTTAAATGTTGATAAGGAAAGTGAATTGATATGAAACTGATAGAACATTTTTCATTTAAATCAAAACAACATGCCAAGTTAAAACCCCAAGGGTAATTTGAGCAGTATACATTCATATGTTGTCTTCATTAATCGAAAATATGTGCTCAGTCTGTTGCAAACACTGACATAATCCAACTGATACAGAAGAAATTGCTCACGTATAGATGTTTGATGTTTTCATTATTTGCATTATTTTTTGTACTATGTTAATGAAACTCAACAAATTTATTACATTATATGTTCATCTTCTCATTTTATATACCGTATAGAGGCTGAACTTTGCTTTTTAATCTAAACTTTCAAACTGCAGAGATAGAAATGCGAATTGAGCTAGAAACAAAGGCTGAAAATCATGATGCTATGAAAAGAATGTTAAGCAAAGTCTCTCAATCAGGTAAGGTTTATATGGAAGAGAATGACATTTCCTTAATTCACAAAAAGTCTTTCAATTCATCATATTCTATAACAACCGGATGTACAATGCGATTGAATTATCAAGACAATTTACTTGATCAAGGATTGAGTTTAAATGGACATATTGTTTATTCAGGTAAGGTTTCTATGGAAGATAATGATATTTCCTTAATTCACAAAAAGTCTTTCAATTCATCATTTTCTATAGCAACCGGATGTACAATGCAAATGAATTATCAAAATAATTTACTTGATCAACGGTTGAGTTTAAATGGACATATTGTATGGAACGATGATACTCTTCTAGATGAGGGGATTATTTAAATCCATTACTCATATTCATATATAAATATACATGTATAGAACCATTGAAGTTAACAGTTGACCTTATTAAGAAGCCTCATGTTGGTTTTGCTCCAGTTCCATTATTGGGGTAACCGTTTCTTAATTGAACAAGTGGTTGTATTCTTTTTACTCATGTTTATAATTTTAATTGCTTTTTGTCATCAGGATTGTTGGACATTGTCCTTTGAGACTTGGATTATTTCTTCTCTTGAGGTTTCGTTGGATGAATTTCAGAATCTGTGTAATTTTTGTTTAGGGGTTATACTTTTACTGTGTTATTGGACTCATTTTTGGGGTTTTGACTTGATTAATTATCATAGATCTATGGAATACGTGGGAAATGGTTGTGTTCTTTGATATGTTCTTTATTTGGTTAGGGTAATGGTTTGATATCGAAAAATAATGAAAATTATGGTAATAGTTTTGCCTTTTGATTTACTATTTAATTAGTTTTACTTTTTGTTCCCTTTATTAGTGCTTCTAGAGGATTAGTGCTTATTAAAGATCGAAAGTTGTTTTAGAAATGACTCGCAGAAATGAAGAAGGTAATGGAATTTATGGTCCAAACAGAGATGCTAATTCGCAGGTGGGTTCGAAGGAGGGGCCTAATGTTGGAATTTGAGCCTAATTTAATATGGGTATCATTAATTTTTTTTTAATGATTCTATATATTAATGTGTTCTACTCCATGAGTAGATTAAATTAAGTATTTGGAAGCTCAAATCCATGGAGTAATGAATGAGATATTAACTCCCAAAGATCACACTTAGAAATGATAAAAGGTAATAAATACAAGTGGGAAAAATCAAATCCCATATAGATTAAGAATTAAATATTCTATATGTTTATATACAAGGAAAGTGCTCTTGGGTTTGGGCCCCAAGGGGCACCCCACTTTTGTGGAAGGGAGAGGACCTAGTCAAGGTTAGGTTCGAACCCACACGCGCGCACCGTCACCGCCGTTCGTCTGGCCGACCATGGCTGGCTCGGGCTTGTGGCATGAGGCACGTGGGTCTGGGTCCTGTATATAATTTTTTAGACAATTTATTTAAATTTTTTAGACAAAATTTATTTAAATTTTATTTATTTAATTCTTTTATCAAAACTGTGTCGTTTTGAGAATTATCAAAACTGTGCCATTTTGAAGAGCGATATTTATTAAAACTGTGTCATTTTGAGAAAGTTGTATATGTTATATAAGTCTGAACGGGCAGCCCAAAATTACGTCATTTTGGTCGCGCCTTTTCTACTAAACTAAAACTACGTAGTTTTGGTTCTGTTTAATACTGAAACTACGTCGTTTTATATGTCTGAATGGATGCGCCTATACTGCATATGATCAAAACTACGTCGTTTTGACCAATGGATGCCATATATGCCTTTTCAGTGGCATTTCATGCCTTTCCAAAGGGCTAGGCACCCATCCGAAGGGTCACTAACACTCCTATAAATAGATAGAAGGGGCCAACCATTTTACTCATTCAATTCACAAGCAATTAGCATTAATAGTCATTTTAATATTCTGTTTTCATCATTATCATAGTTCTAAAAGAGAGAGAGTTAGAGCATTCAGTTTGGTTCGTTGTTTATACCTTTTGTAGTGCTCCTAAGGTATATGGAGTCATTGTATCCTGGGAGACAAGAGCTATCAACTCTGAGCACCATACAGAGGGCATAATTGTCTTAAGGACATAATACCAAGTACTAGCCTTGACAGATTATTTCTACAAGATAAGTTCATATATATATATATATATATATAATTTCCTT